>JAMQGT020014766.1:0-45000 GCA_024447675.2 Pterophyllum scalare | reverse complement strand
GGACAAACTTCTGGGATGTTTATACCTGACATACAGAATTAATTATCACATAATTCCATTACAATGCTCCAAAGTGCACCAACAGCACAAACATAGTTTACAGTTCCAGGTCAATGACCGGAATTAGTGGACGTGAGGCCTTTCAGATGACTATTGGCAACAGTTGGCTTTGTCAGCACACCTGTCAATCAAAGCAGCCTTATGCTTAACTTTAAGGCATGCTTACATCTAAATGAATAAATAAAAATTCAGTCACTGTAATGTTGTTAGAAAGTGGTAAACTATCCATAGAGGCCAAAAATGTTTTTTAGACCTGACTGTAAGCATGCATTTTAATCTTGGAAATCTGGGCATTTTAACACGGGGGTCTATGGGGAATGGCTGTCTTTTGGAACCCACCTCAAGTGGCCGTTAGAGGAACTGTAGTTTTTTGCAGTTCTACATTCGTCTAATTTTTTTCAGCTGCTTGCTGTGCTCAGTTTACTCACTTGGACTCTCTTGTTCTACTGTTATTATCTACTGATGCTTTGGGGTTTATGTTTTATTGTCTGTATTAATGTGGCCATGGCGGGACAGCGGCTGTCACACTATGCCCACTGTATCACTCCTGACCTCAACGTCTATCATCACCACAACTTTCACTTCTGCTAACGGGCACCACTATCCTTTAGGTGATGCACAGGACCAATCGGAAGGTGATGGTAGTGAAGATCTATAAAAACGATGTGGACCAAGACAGCATTGTACGAGAGATCAGCCTGCTGCAGAAGCTCTCCCACCCCAACATTGTCAGGTAACAGGCCCCCCATGTACCACTTGTATGCTATAGTCCTATTGTGGTTTGTCTACTGGGCTCAGCTCTGCTAAAAGCAAAAGAAAATGCTTGAGGACTTCCCTCCCAACACATGCAGTCTCTCCTCTCTGTCTCACCAGGCTCTACACCCTCCCACTCATCACTCTTTTCTTCCTACATCACAGCTTCACAATCTGTAAATTGGGTAGCAGGATTGATGGCGTTTGTAGCTATTAAACAGTGTAATGGTAATACTTTTTAATACATTTATATTTAGTAGTACTAAACAGTTTTAAAGGGTTCACATCATGTTAAATTTGTTGACAGTTACTGAAACAACACATCCAAATATGGAAATCCAAATAGTTGTTTTCTTACCGGAAAAATGATCAAAACGTCCACCATTCCCACTTATCACCATTCCCACTTATCACTGTTTTGTAGTAATTATCATGTGGTACCAGTGAAGTATTAATGTAATGTTATGTTGTGTAAAACCCCCTCTGGATTTAAAAAACAAACATGAGCATCCAGTGTAGAAAGGTGGAGGTCGATTTGATGCACTCTCTTCTACTGCTGTTGGCCAAACTAGCAGTTGCACTTTAGATGAGCTGAAAGACATCCTGGGTTAAAGGATTTGCTGACAGCTTCAACCGTGATCTTGATTCTGATGACCAAAATCAACCAGGAGATGCAAGCTAGCTTAATTCAAGTTGATCACAAACGTAACTATGGATCTGTGAAGCAGTGGCAACAATGGAGGAAACTGAACATGCTGCTGAGTTGCTGTTGCTGTATCCATTATACTGCTAATGTCTTTGTTGATGGCAAAGTTTGAGGAAAAAAGTCTACTCATCTTTTTTCTTGCTTTTAAAAAATGGCGCTTGTCCATGACAGCCGAAAGTTTTTCATGTTAAGGTACATGGAGCAGGTATTGTCAGCATAGCAGCTACAACTCAATATCATTGACCTAAAGAGAGGAAAACAAATTACTTGCATTTAACCAGATTTATTTTGAATTCAAACATAGATATAAATGTTATGGTGCTACTTAATTCTGTTTGAGTGGTGTACTTTGTTTGGAAATTTATACTTTGCTAGCATGACTGAAGCAAAGCCTCACTGTGGCTCACAGTCCTGCAGCTTCAGTAAACACATATATAATGAGACATTGGTGGTGTTTAATGCTGGTGCTTTTATCTGCAGCAGTGACAAAAGGTGTGAAGCCAGGCAGACTTAATGTTTGTCTAAGCAATTGCATTTTAGCCATTTTAGCAAGGTCAAAGCAGTAAGGTTATCAAAGTACCAGTCATTACAGTACAGCCGGCTGTGATGAAAGCTGTACCCAGTACACACCAACCTGCGTAAGCTAGAGCTAAAAAGGCATATAAATGCTATTTGTTGCAGTCATTTTTTCTAGGACCCATCTGTTATAGCTAAATTATAAAGACACCAGCTATCCATCTGAGTCACTCAATAAAAGGGGCTTTATTTTAATTGTTTCTAAATTTTATATTTATGTTCAGTTCATTTAAGGTCATCTTACAGATGTGCAGAACTGAGATGTGTGAGGTGCCTAGCTGCCACATTAATTTTATCTTTTTTTAAAATTATTATTAGCCATTGCTGCTTCTTTAACAGGTAGCTAACATGGGGTAACTGCAAAAAGTTAAACTGGTCTAACGATTTGTCACCAAAATTGTTTTGAATATAGATTAGATGTTTCCACTTACTTGAGTGACATAGGGTCTCAAAAATTAAAATGTGGGGCAAAGAGTATAGTTGTTTGATTCAGTGTGCTACTGATGCTAAAGCCTGAAATATTTAGATAAATTCAAATTTGATGCATAAAAAAAACCCAAAAAGAATTTCATTTGCAAGAAAGTTTAATAAACAATTATTTTTTTTAATTACAAAAAACCCTCCCTCACTGGGTAATTTATAAAATACTGTACATAAGTATCAGGAATCATCTTGCTAATCATCTTTTTTTTCATAATTTTTCATAATTTTATTTTCATAATTTTTTTCTGGCAAGCTAGCCAGATAGCATGTCCACTCAAATAGTTTTGCTAGCGATGTCACTAGCGTAACATTTCTTAGTTTCTTATCTTTGTCTTCTTACCTGATACTAAGTTTAAGGCTGTTCAGTATGGATAAGTCCAGAAATGTCTGGGTTTCTACCAGTGTTTTAAAAAGCCCAACTGAGTGACTGGCTTTTTTTTTTCAAATACAAAACCTGTAACTGTAAAATTAGCTAATAAAGTTTTCACACAAAACTCAACAAGGAAAAACAGAAAACATAAAGCTGGGCACCTTGTTATGCTCTTGTAACTAACTGCTTTAAGAGATTACTGAGCCTTGTTTTACAGAAATGTGATTTTAACCATCAGCTCGCTTATCTTAAGTTTAATTACAGTAAGCCATACTTCATCTAACAAGTCACAAAATCAAAATAATGCACAAGTATAGACAAAAAGTCATCACAAATTCTAAACCAACCTCTTCCCCTGACCTCTTATTCTAGATATTTGGGAATCTGTGTGAAAGAAGACAAACTCTATCCAATCTTAGAGGTGAGTTCCATTCTTTTTTTTGTTACTTGTGAGTCATTGTTACAGTGTATACCTGCAGGCTGGCTGTGTTAACACAACAGATGACACTGATACGAACTGAGAGTGATACTGAAATGGTGAATAAGCTGAGTCAGGCATTGTGTAACTGGATTGGGTTTGTTGCTATCACTCTGACAAAATACATTCTCCTCAGTTTCTTGTTTCAAGAAGAAACTTTCTTGATTTAAAACAAACAAACAAACAAAGAACCTTTTCATTTTATTATGGGAGACCTATTTATGGGATATCTCTTTTTTTCTTCCAACGAAAATTTAATAGAATCTCATTATTTTACATATCTCTGTAGTCAGTAATTGAATTTTTGGCATTGCAGCAGAAATCTGCTGGTGCCCTTCACTGAAGGGTATTTTAGAGGAAACTACACTTTGACATCATCTGATGTTTTTATATTGTCTTCTAGTCACATACTGACAAACTACATAACTAAAATATTATGTACTATTCTTCAGTTTTTTTAAAAGAATTTTCCAATCCAGCTTTTTTGTGTTCTATTTTGTATTCCTTTCAGTATGTAAATGGTGGCTGCCTGGAGGAGCTATTGGCGAGGAAAGACATTCCCCTGTGCTGGAGAGAGAAGGTGGACTTAGCCTGTGATATAAGCAGAGGAATGATCTACCTGCATTACAAAAACATTTATCACAGAGACCTCAATTCTAAGGTGAGACCGACAGTCTGCTCTATAGTTTCTCCACAGTAAAGTTTGACCTCATATCTGTGCACCTGGTGTTGCTACCACTCAGCCTGTCACCGGAGACTCGTGCAGGGGAATGCACTTCAGCTGACACTTGGTTGTAACAGCTAACAGTTAAAGGGATGTGCACAAAGAAAGAGACCAGCAGGAAACTGGCGACCAGAGGTCATGGAATACCAATCAGATTTGCTAGCTTTTGGTAAAGACTTGCTGCCATTTTGATGTTGAAACATTTAATCATCTAGTCAACTAGTCACACATCTCTACTGTGCAGTTAAACATTGCTTCAGACATTTCCCGTGGCGCTGTCCAGCGGCTGTGGCCTCCACCAGTGGTACAGTATACCCCATCACATCATAAAAGCTGTTCAGGAGTGGCTCGAGAAACAGAAAAATAAAAAAAAGCCTTGATGATAAAAGAGTCATTAGTGATAAAACAGCGCATGTATTTCTAGCGTTGTTTTATTCTTCTAATTCCTTCCAAATACAACTACAGCTAGTTATTCTTTGCTTGTTCATTTTCATGTTGTTACTGATATAAGTATTTATATATTCCTAAAATTCTGCAGCATGGTGGCATGGTAGTGAAATATGTGATACTTAAATAATTTTCAGGCCAAATATAAACGTGATTTTTCCACCTAATTTCAATTAAATGAGCAGACTCAGACAGCATCCTTAATAGACTGCTCTGTTCTCTAATTTATTCTCCGTGATCATCACGAGGCCTTGCAGATCCCCAGAGAGAAACTGGTATGTAGGTATTCTTGTGTGTGTGTGTGTAGGTGCTTTCCCTCCTCCAGTTGCCAGGCTTCCCCGAAGCAGCAGTCAACAATGTGAAGTCACAACTTGACAGTCATTATTATCATGTAAATAGGTTGCCACGCAAGTGCTGTTGCTGCACACGTAACTTGTTAACCCCCTCCCTTCCCCCCACACATGCACACACGCACACAAACACAACACTACCAGCACACCACAACCCTGCCCCAACCCTGAGGCTACTCATTTGGCTCTGTCCCCATGCTATTTTTTTCAGTTAGAGGCTTTGTGTGGATTCATGTCACAGAAACCTGATGGAACCATCCGTAATGTTGGATAGTGGAATGACGTGTTTTTTTTTTTTTAATGACACGCTTTTATTTCTTTTTATTTAAATTTTCTGGTCACTGCATCATAATACTCTGCATTGAACCATGGCATACTTTTAATTATTAACCAGTGTTTGTACAATTTGGATAAATCTGGGCTCTGTGCTGCTAGCATAGGAAATAGTTAAATGTTTGCTGAGGTCATAATTCACATGAGAATTATAACTGTTTTCCCATACACTTCTGTACAAATGACTCCATTTTGAAAGCAGATGACTCAATCCCTGTGGGCTTCACTTTACAGACTGGAGTCATTTTTCCTTTCGGTTTGTTCAAAATCCAAAATCAAAACAATCTACAGATATTTTCTCATTGGAACGTATCTAATCCAGCTTGGTTTCAACTTCTTCCGCCTATTTTCTGGTGATTGAAGGTTTAAATGCGATTAAGTGGCCAACTTGACAAATCCATTTAGGTTGGTAGACATATAGAGTTTGTGATGTCAGTGCTTCAAGAGGTCCAAAAGGCAAATTACCTCCCAGATCCTCTGGATTAATGCAGTCTTTGTTAATGTGTCTCTGAAAGTTGAACTTCAATGAAGCTTTTAAGCTCCTAGAGGAGGAGTGGAAACCCTAATTAGTTCTATTTTCCCCTCAGTTTCTTATGTTTTTGGGGATTTTCCAGTTTTGTTCCCCAAACTGTTGCTTTGCTTGGCACAGAGGTAAAAGGCTGTGGCTAAATTTAGAACCGGAGTCTAGGACTGAAGCAGTTTTTCCCTTTGGAGGAATATGTAATGACAGTCTGCTGCTTGGAAAAGGCTTCATGTGCAATGGGAGCCAAAGGGCAACAACGTCACTTCCACATACACCCAGTGAGAAGAATATAGATACATACATGGAAAGCCATACATCAACATTACACCTATACACCTATGTTATTATGCAGCAACAGCTCTGAGCTGCTCACCCGCTTCCTGTCTCACATCGCACCTCCTGCTCTCAGAATCTAAACTCAAGTCTGCCAGGGTTTGTTTTTTACAGTTTTATGGTTTTATTAAAATCAGATATTAAGAATCAGTCAGTGTGATAGCACACTGAATCTCTGTGGTGAGTTATTTAGTCTGTTAAAAAGGTGCTGACAGCAGGTCCTATTGAATCTACTGACAAGTGAAGAGACTAAAGAGAGACCGTTTGTGACTGTGTGGCAGCTATTCCAGGAAACACATGCATAACACACAATAGACGCCCATACAAAGACTTTTTTTTTCAAAGTAAAGACAATGGGGAAAAATGAACTGTTTATGGTCCTGGTTGCTCAGCCTTAGACTACCCTCTGCTGGGACAAACATCCCGTTGCAGTTCTGTTCCTCAGCGTCCTTCTTGCGTCCCTGTAGAACTGTCTGATCCGGGTGACGTCTCGGGGGCGGGAGGCCCTGGTGACAGACTTCGGCCTGGCGAGGGAGGTGGTGGAGCTGCCAGTGAAAGACACCAGCAGGAAGCTCTCTCTGGTGGGCTCGGCTTTCTGGATGGCCCCCGAAATGCTCCGAGGAGAGCTGTATGACCGCAAGGTAACAGTCCTGTCTCCTGTGCCAGCTGTTATGGTGTGTCAGCATCATGTGATTGAAAACACAGCTGCTCTAACATGTCATATCATCCACAACTGGTACTGAAGAAGTGAGTTGAAAGTACCTGTAGTATGGTTTCAGCAATTCCAGTAATATTCCTAATTTCAGTAATATTCCCTGTGTTTGCAGACAGTTGTGTCTAATATGTCAGAAAGAGTTTTTTTTTAACAAGATATGATAAAGAAAAGCAGCACATTGTGGGAAGCTGGATCTCTGTAATGTGAAATGGCAATAGTAAATCACTTCTTTGAAGCGTTCTCTGAGATGGTTTGTTGCTTTAAGAAAAAAACAAAGTTGGATGTCTGATGTGTTCCAGGTGGATGTTTTCTCCTTTGGGATTGTGCTCTGTGAAATCCTGGCCAGGATCCCTGCTGACCCTGAAATACTCCCCAGAACCCAGGTAGAGCTCAGGGTACCACAGCAGAGACCATCTGCTGTTGAAATATAAATAAATATATATAAATAAACAAGAGCATGACATATGAAATCAAAGATAGTGTGTTTGTGTCTGTGTGCAAGGATTTTTCAAAAGGTAAGTTTGCTCAAGTATGTTGGTGCCTTACCGTCCATCACAGGGACGTCTTTTAAAGCTGGGTGAGCAGTTTAAGTCCAGAAAACAATGTTCGTGGACGTCTGGTGCCAAGCTGTGAAAGAGAGAAATTGATGGAATTTGAGCACGTGGTTGACATGGTACATTTTTGTAAGTGTAGTGAAGTGTTTCTTGTTGTGACCGTTTAGACTTGGACTCTTTATGTTAATGCCTTTCAGGACTACGGGCTGGATGTGAAAGCATTCAGGGAGCTGGTGACAGACTGCCCACAGCGCCTCCTGGAGTTGGCAGCGAGCTGCTGTATGGTATGTGGATACGAGTAACTGCTTCACATGGAAAAGTATAAAAATGAACGTGGAGTAGCTTCCCATAGCAAGCTTGAAATAAAAGCTGTCAATATATATTTATACTTATATATATGTATATATGTAAGTGACTAACATATGTCTGGCTTAAGGAGGCTTGGCTGCAGTATTTGACTCACAAAATAATTGATATTTGAGGAGCTGGTCAGCTGTGGGTTTTCCCTTCCTGTTGGCTATGTATAATATTTCCATTCATTCCACAGGTTTGAGACAGCACTTGAGTTTTCTGCCATTTCCTGTGTTTCCAGCATGTAGAATGTTGCACAATCCTCCACACTCTTACTTCAGAAGTTCAGTGGCTGCTAGCTTCTGTCTCATGTTTTCTCAGTTGAGTAGCTAGCCAGGTTGCTGTGGTGGTTCTCCGTGTCACTTTGCTAGCTAGCTTTCTGTTGTTAGAAGGCTTCAACACCTCTTCCTGGTTTGGAAATGAGAATAACAAAACTTTATTTATCCCATATTTGGGAAAATGATTTGTTATAGCATTCGAAATGATGATGAAATAATAATAAGAAGAAGAATAATGAGTATTGTTGTTGATGTTCCTCTGCCAGACAGATATATTGGGTTAATGAGTGATGCTGAATCAGTCTGTTGTAGAAGGTGTCTGCTGCCTGTCCAGCAAGTGGTGCAGAGGGCGGTTGATGTTATCCATGACGGATAGTGATCTCCACCCCATCACGGCTTTAAAAGTGAAAAAACCTCAGCCAGCCTTTCTAAATCAGTTTATTTAGTCTGAAGTTGATCACTGTGTCGCTGGTCTTATTCACATTAAAAAGCAGATGATTCCTTCCACACCATTACCCACAGTCACCCACTGGTACCCTATAAAATCCTTATTTATATATACAGCCACTGCAGAATTGTGAGTATTTCAGTTGGTCTGAGGGGTACAGGTTGAATAGGAATGGAGACAGCAGAGTCCCGTGTGGAGCTCCTGCAAATAAGACAGAGCACTGTCTGGCCTCACATACTGTCACCTGTCAGGTAATCAGTAATCCATGAGACGGTGGACGTGTTTACTGACATTTCCTGTAGCTTCTCTCTCTGTAGCATTAGCTGAATTGTGTTAAATCCACTTGAGAAATCAAAAACGGTGATAATCACTATGCAGCCATTACTATCTAGCTGAGAGTTAGCTTTTTGCAACATGTAGATGACAACATGTAGGTGTCATCTGTTAGGATTATTGTGTAAACTTTCTTCTGTTTACTATGAGTTATCATATCTTCTGTTCTTATAAGTTTATAAGTTGTTTTATATTATACTGTTGTTTCATTTTGTTTTTAATGGAGACATGTGGTGATATTCCTTAAAGAAGGAAGTTGCAATCACACCTACAGGCTGTTTTAAAGCCTGCAGGAAAAACACACACACATACACACATATAGACACATACTCACACGTATGTCACATATACACATTCCACGGTATACTTACTACCATATATGGTAAGGAAAGAGCCAAGAATGCTGTTTATTACATGTTGTAAACTGAGTTTTATGTAACCCACGTGATTTTACTGTGGAAGTTTGGAATAAAACTGCTGCAAGGAAGCTGACGCTCAGGAGACCACTTCCTCTTTGTTCAGTGAAAGACCACTTCCTCTTGATTCGGGAGCTGAGCTCAGAGGAAAAAAGAGTTGGTGTGTGTGTGTTTGTTCCTTGTTTTCATAAGAATGATCGGAACCAATCATCATCCACTTCCAGATTTGCTGTGGTCTTAGGTGGGCCGAGACTAGTCTCTTCTGTGCTTTCATGTGAATTGAGTCCATAACACTGGCATGTTCTTCTGTTTCAGACTCAGGTTTTAATTGTAACTCAGGCTCACACACAGCTGCCCAGCACAGGTCCTCAGAACCTTGGGGCTGATGCCATCAGGGCATGCAGCCTTGTCCTGGTGTAGTTTCTCCAGAAGGGGTGTTTCTGAGATGTGGGGGAGTCTGATTTACAGAGTTAACTTGGGGGGGGGAATCATTGAAGGTAGTGAGGATGTGTGGAGGAGGCAGCGGAGGGCTGTAACTAAACATGTTGAAGAAACTGTTCAGCTCATTTGCTCTCCAGGCTGCCCACTGGCTGTCTATCTGTCGCCAGTGATCTCCTTCATTCCACTCCATGTATCTGCTGGAGTTTGGCCTCCAGCTTCTTCCTGTAGGAGTCCTTGCATTATTATTGCACCAGCAAAATTCAGCCCCAAACGTCAGACATGACCACCATTAAATGTTGATAAATGCCTCGTTAAAACACTGCAGTTCTTACTAACAAATACTTCAGTTTTTGCTATCCTGTGTAACACTGGTGCTTTGAGCTCTAAGGTCCTCTGTACTTTACTCCAAAGATTTCTCATAAATTCTGAAACTCACTGGTTTCTTTTCCCCTCTCCCAATCTAAGGTGGAATCGTTCCGACGGCCAGCATTCACAGAGTTGTTGGATGATTTGGGAGAAGTTGCTGAGACCCTGGAACTGCCTCCAAAATCTGAAGTGGCTACGAGCTGAGCGGTGCAGCCTACCGAGTGTTAGGGCCACAGGCTGTGGGGTTATTATTGCTTGCTGTCTGGACAGGAAGCAGGATGGATGTGAATTTAAAAAACACATTTTGAAGTTTCTGTGGCATCCCTCTTCTCCTCCAAACCACACACAAACATGGTCTTTTCTGAGGTGCTGCAGATATTCTGACCTAGCTGTTTTTACAGGGTGGTGGATACTCCTGACTTCTCATGGACACTTTGATTTGACACAGCAGTGTTCAGATGATTGTGGGTTCAGCTTGTACTGTTTTTGTTCTTGACTAAAAGGTCCTCTCGTCCCGCTCGACCCCCTCTGTTGTTTGTGATTTGTTTGTAACCGACGGCACAGATCATCAGGTCTGTTGAAACGTTTCCCTCTTCTATCCGCTCTGCCTGTGTCTTCTGATTCTGCAGGCTTGGATTTGGCGCTCCTCCGGCAGGAAACTGCATTTGTTGCTTAAACAAAGCTATGCTCCATTAGGTTTTCAACAGAGGTAACTTCATACACAACAGGACAAAGTTTTAAGTTTGATTTTGAGAGTTGGTTTCATGCTAACAGTTTATAGACCCAGTTACAAATTGGTATCAGCCTGAGCTTAGTTATCCTCATGAAACATGAAATTTTTGTTGCATACCGAAAACCTCATACATATCCTTTTTTTTATTTTAGCAACAAGGATATTTTTAGGTTTGTGAATTGCCAGATGATTTTTCACAAACAGAACATCCTGTTTTTTTTTTTGAGTTCCTTTGAGCTGAATGTATGTATGTAAATAGTCAAGCTTTTCTCCTTTGCTTACAGCTTTTTTTTTCTTTTAATTTGTTTTAATTCTGGCACCTTTTGTGAGGTTTGACAGGGTCCGTAATCTCTTCAGTTTAATCTGTTCTGGTTTTGTGTGCGTGTGGTCTCAAAAACTTTTAGGCAGCTAATTCTTTGGTTTCTTATCCTTTTTTTTAAAAAAAAAAAACAAAACAAAAACATATTCTGCCTTTTTTGGTGAAATAAATTTTATTTCCCATTTAGCAGTTCAGCTTTCTACATTTGAAAGTATAAATATTCATCTGCTTTCAGAAGTTCCTGATTTATCCTTCCAGTACGGAAAACAAATGGAACCATATTCATTTGAACTACTTAAATAAACATTGAAAAGAAACCATCTGTGTTGTACCTGTGTCTCTGTGTGCATTTACATGAACACAAAGGAATGTCTTCTTTAAAACAGATTCTGCCATAGTATTTTACAAAAGGATGACGCTAACAGAGCAGATCTAGGAGAGCCATTTCACTTTCCATTAATCTCACTGTACAGAACTTGACTGTAGTTCAGATGGGGTGCAGCAGAGGGAGCCCATGAGCTAGTCTTCAATGAACGGGAGTAAATGGAACTAAAATAAACTCCAAACACTTATGTCCTTTAATTTTTTTCACAGTGAAGCTGTTAGCATTTTGCTAATGCAAAGTGGTGTCTGTTTCCAAATAATAAACAATAACATAAACTTCCATGTGTGTATAAGAAGAAGTTGGTTGTGGTGGTTGCAGGTGAAGCTGCTGCATGTGCCATGCCTGAAATCAAAACGGTGGATGCTAATATAGCTCAAACTGCTGTGACATCCACAATACTGACTGATAGGTATTTTACTATAATCTGTGTATATACAGTTAGGTTACATGTACATATGACCCCTAAGTATATATAGTGTATAGTTAAATTAAACTACAGGGGTTGGACAATAAAACTGAAACACCTGTCATTTTAGTGTGGGAGGTTTCATGGCTAAATTGGACCATCCTGATGGCCAATCTTCATTAATTGCACATTGCACCAGTAAGAGCAGAGTGTGAAGGTTCAATTAGCAGGGTAAGAGCACAGTTTTGCTCAAAATATTGCAATGCACACAACATTATGGGTGACATACCAGAGTTCAAAAGAGGACTAATTGTTGGTGCACGTCTTGCTGGCGCATCTGTGACCAAGACAGCAAGTCTTTGTGATGTATCAAGAGCCACGGTATCCAGGGTAATGTCAGCATACCACCAAGAAGGACGAACCACATCCAGGATTAACTGTGGATGTAAGAGGAAGCTGTCTGAAAGGGATGTTCGGGTGCTAACCCGGATTGTATCCAAAAAACATAAAACCACAGCTACCCAAATCATGGCAGAATTAAATGTGCACCTCAGCTCTCCTGTTTCCACCAAAACTGTCCATCGGGAGCTCCACAGGGTCAATATACACGGCCGGGCTGCTATAGCCAAACCTTTGGTCACTCGTGCCAATGCCAAACGTCAGTTTCAATGGTGCAAATCTTGGGCTGTGGACAATGTGAAACATGTATTATTCTCTGATGAGTCCACCTTTACTGTTTTCCCCACATCCGGGAGAGTTACGGTGTGGAGAAGCCCCAAAGAAGCGTACCACCCAGACTGCCCAGAGTGAAGCATGGGGGTGGATCAGTGATGCTTTGGGCTGCCACATCATGGCATTCCCTTGGCCCAATACTTGTGCTAGATGGGCGCGTCACTGCCAAGGACTACCGAACCATTCTGGAGGACCATGTGCATTCAATGGTTCAAACATTTTATCCTGAAGGCGGTGCAGTGTATCAGGATGACAATGCACCGATACACACAGCAAGACTGGTGAAAGATTGGTTTGATGAACATGAAAGTGAAGTTCAACATCTCCCATGGCCTGCACAGTCACCAGATCTAAATATTATTGATCCACTTTGGGGTGTTTTGGAGGAGCGAGTCAGAAAACGTTTTCCTCCACCAGCATCACATCGTGACCTGGTCACTATCCTGCAAGAAGAATGGCTTAAAATCCCTCTGACCACTGTGCAGGACTTGTATATGTCATTCCCAAGACGAACTGACGCTGTATTGGCCGCAAAAGGAGGTGTTTCAGTTTCATTGTCCAACCCCTGTAAATCTATTGTCTCAAGCAGTTCTATCACAAGACATGATGAAAATCCTTGGGCTACAGCTTCAAAGGACCCCATTCATTATGAATTTGAATACTGAGAAGTGCCTTGATGATAATGATGAATTCTCAGAAGTGAAGACAAAAGATTCATACTGGCCCCAGGTAGCTGGTCATTTCCTTCCTTGTGATAATGATCTGTTCCAAACCACATAAAAAGTAGAACTGCAGCAAACAGTAATAACTGATACTCTAGAGCAGTCGTTCCCAAAGTCCAGAGTGCTGTGGCCCCCTTAAAAACCGGAAGTCCTATCAGAATTTTAGTCCACTCTTCTTTACTATGTTGCTTCAGTTCATTGAGGTTTGCAGGCCTTCATTTATGCACAGCTCTCTTAAGGTTCCCCTCAGTGGTGACTCTAGAATCTGTTGGGGCCCTTGGCAAAACTTAATAGGGGGCCCCTCCAGCCAGGGTTGGAAGTCACCATTATGTTAAATAATCTGATAACCAATAACAGTGCTATGAAACAACAGGTAAAATATTATTCTAGAAATGACAGAGCCAAGACCGTGTTTATTTCAGTAACAATGCCCAAGACCAAGTTGGCTTGTCTCGAAGTTTAATACCATACCTACTAGCTGCCAGTGTCCCAACTTTGACTCCTAACTGCATGACCTCAACTTGGTCACATCACAGCAAACAGAGCTGGACACACGAAACTGCTCCACAGGCTCAGTTAACTGATATTAAACTTCAAGCAGTTGCTTTTTTAGAGTGAAGAGACGTTCTTCAAACCGGTACTTGTTCAGTCTTTTTCTAATTGTAGCATCATGAACTTTAACATTTCACATGCTGACTGAGGCCTTTGACATGTAGCTCTTGGGTTTTTTACAGTTTCTCTGAGCATTACACAGTCTGATCTGGGGTCAGTTTGCTGGGACATCTACTCGGGATCTCAGGAAGATGGTGGCATTGAGTTAATTGAGCTGAATGCTCCAAACCAAACTACTTACCCTCATAATTTCTATGGAAGCAGTAAGGGTGTACCTAGTTTCTCACAGGACTGCATAGAGTCCTGTATACACTGTAAATGTCTGATATGACTAAGAACATATAATATACATATATATTAGCACTTCTGTGTGACTTTTCTTTGTTCTGAGGGATGTATCTTTGTTTTCCCTATTTTTGATGAAATACTTTTAAACCTTAAGTTTTTGTTTTCCATATATATATATATACATATATATATATATGTGTATATATATATATATATATATATATATATATATATACGGACACACACACTGTAGATTACTGATGGAGAAGAGAAAAAATAGCTGGGGGCTATCTCTCTGAGGCCCACTGTCAGATTCTGAGAACAGCCTAGTTCTCCCAAAAAACCTGTAGTTTCTTTGTTAAACAGGAAAGCCTATTTGAACCTGCACTGATGAAAGTAGCACTGACAAGTCAGCTGGAACAGGAACCAGAGGAGCCTTTAATGGAAATATGATGTAAAACACCACCTGTGTGGCTTTGAAAAGAGGAATGAAGTCACTGTCCAAGTTTCTCCTTGCTGTTGCAAAGCCTGAACGGTTCCCCCGTTAATGTTCCTTTGCAGATTACACTGTCAGAGCACAGTAACTACAGGAACAGTGACGTTGAGATAAAAGGTTTCTCAGCGTGAAGGCTATAAAACTTTGTGAAATATTTATAAGCTGAATGAATGACTGCCACACAAGACCTTACCTGAGACCTAAAAGGCATTAACAAAACAGCAGGGGAAAGTGTACCTTCCACAAATAAAACATGTTTGTCTTCAAAAGAACTGGTTTTGTTATTGTTTTTCTAGATTCTAATATATTTATGTTTAGATTTTGTTTTCATTCATATTACCAAAAAGATTTTTTAAGATTTTGATGTTCAGGAGGAATACATGGCATACACAGCAGCCCCAGCCGGGGCCTGAACTTCAACTGTAACAAAGGCAGTGATGAGCAGTATGGCTTCAAGTGTTGTAGCCTTCATTACAATCTGTATCTGTTTCTACTGTAGAAACGCTGTTTGCATAAAAACTGAAAGAAAGATCATATGCACGTCCTCATTAGGAAAAGGGAAGAATCCAAATTCTTTTAACTCCAATAAAATGTTCAATCTGGTTGTTCTCCCAGGACCCTGTACCAAGAAAAAAATTCTGTATACCCAGGGTATCGTTCCATTTTTTGGATTCACTTACCCTAACACTGGCAGTCTGGCTAAGCTAAGTCTCACTAAATTAATCTAGTGTTTCCCAATCTAGCTACTAGTGCATTCACTTGAAAGGGTGGTGTTGGCAGCGTATGACCAGTCACAAAAATGGGTAAGTGCACTGGCAGCAGAGTGGCTGATTTTGCAAAGGAAGATAAAACAATATCAGAAAAATATGAAGATACAATATAGGCCAAAAGCAACACAGCTGCTACAGACAAATAAGACAAATCAGCAGTGCATGAGTGTGTCTGAGAGGAAAAGCACATTATGCTACAGGAAAAGTATAGTAGTTAAAAATTGAAGGTGCTGTATGGATGTGTGTGTGCTGGAAAAGAGCAAAGTTCAGCCTATCTGAAGCCAGGAAAGAAAGCCGGAAATATGCTGAGTGTGTGAAGTTAACAGACTTTACCAATATTACAGCTCTATCTCAGAGACACAGGAGAATCTGAAGGATGTTTAAATGTGCATGCAGCTCCAGACCCGCTGGTGCTTAACGGTCTGAGAGCGAGTAAAGAATAAAAATAAAAAGAGAATTCAAACATTGCTTTAGTCTACATGCAAGTCCATAAGTACAAAAAGAAAAAGAATAACTTTATTGATCCCAGAGGGAAATTCATGTCATATGTCATCTGCTATTTGTATGAGAATTGAAAAACCTGATGGCTGTGGGTGTCACGGCTGCTGCGGCATGCACAGCACAAAGGACCTCAATGCAGGATTAGAAAGCAAGAGTTGTACTTAACTTTATTGTACAAACTTAACAAGACTCGGCTGGTCTGGGGCCAGCTACATGAAAAAACTCAAAGACTTGAAACTCGAAAATATAACGCACACAGCAGGCAAGCCAACATCATGGCTACACTGACAAAAGACAAAGACAAAAGCAGACAATAAATACACCAGGGCTAATGAGGAGAGTGACAACAGGTGAGGGGCACAGCTGACCATAGCTGAACAAGGGGAAGCAAAACTAAACAAAAAGCACAAGGAACACAAGACTGTCAAAATAAAACAGGAAGTGACCAACCATGACACACACACGGACTTAACACAGAAACCTGACACAGAGGGAATCTAAACATATGACTAAACAGACACCTACTTGAATACAGGCTGACAACACGGGGAAGACAGACACAAGACAAGGGAGGGACACTGAGGAAAAACACAGGGAGAACTAAACTCTAAAGCTAAGGGAGAGGGAACCTAAACACCACATAAGGAAACAATGGGAAGGGAAACTAAACACAGAAGGGCCAAGACACGGGAACAAAACAGACACAGGAACACAAACACTGGAAAGACCAGAACAAAGGGAAACCAGAATAACATACAACTAACTAATAACAGGAGTGAAAACTGAAAGTAAATCTAAGAAAATACAACAAAACAGAACCATGACAGTGGGTACAAATGATTTTCTGTATCTCACCATTTTCCAACAAAGAGAGAGGAGTCTTTCAATAGTGATTTTTTTTGTTCCATAAAGATATTATAAAGTGAGTGATCAGCATTGTTCAGGATGACTTCTAACATCTTTAGTGTGCATTTTTCCACCACCTCTCCCACCTCTCTCTTGTGACTCCAGTCGCTGAAGGCATTAACATTCCTGTCCATTCCTGATACACACCACAGTGGCAGTGTCATCCGAGTATTTTTTTAATGAGGCAGGACTCAGAATTGTATTTGAAATCTGTTGCATGCAATGTGAAAAGGAATGGAGCAGGATAGTCCCCTGTGTCCCAGAAAAACAGTTCCACAACCTGGCAAACAGTGGCCTTTCTGCCAAGTAGTTTGTGATCCAGGAAACAAAGAAAGAATCTGCACCCATTTCTGTGAGCTTGCCTTTGAGTACATTTGGTTGCATGGTATTGAAAGCGCTTGAAAAATCAAGCGCTTTCAGTACCATGCAACCATAAGCACCAGATTCCTCCAAATAATCTAGGGCTCAGTGAAGCCTGTAGAGGACAGCATCACTTACTCTGAGGTGTTGTTTGTATGCAAACTGCAGGGGATCGAGTTGTCTTTGACAAAAATGAGTAACCATACCAGCATCATCTCTTTTGCTTTTGTGACAAAAACAAAAGAGATGATTGTGGACTTCAGAAGGGTCAGACACCTCCCCCTCACCCTGCACATGGAAGTGGTCTCCAGCTACAGGTACTTGGGCGTACACCTCATCTGGGGGCAACAACACTTTCAGTTTGGTCACGAAGGCACACCAGCGCCTCTACTTCCTCAGGAGGCTGAGGGGTGCTGGACTTGGAAGCTCAGTCCTCACCTTATTCTACAGATGTGTGGTGGAGACCGTCCTGGGCTCCTGCGTCACTGTGTGGCACGGAAGCTCTGCAGAGGGTGGTGAAGGCTGCACAGAGGACTGTTGGTGTCAGCCTTTTCACCACCATGGACATTTACACTGCCAGATGCAGGAAAAGGGCCACCTGCATCTTGAAAGACCCCACACACCCAGAACACACACACTTTTTGTTCCCCACCCTCAGGCAGGAGGCTGAGGAGCATCAAGAGCAGGACCACCAGACTGAGGAACAGCTTCTTCCCTGAACCTGTAAGACTGTTGAACTCTGGTGGGGCTGTGGAGCTGTACTGCTCTTGCACAACTCTGTATACACACACACTCATGCTGCTGTGCTGTTGTCATTTGCACAAATCACTACTGTGGCACATCTTAAACTGTTTATTTTATATTTATGTTTTTGTTTTTTTTACTTTATATTTAGCTGTAGACTCAGGTTAAAGATCCTGTGGAGAGGATGACACAATTGGGCAGCGCAGTCCTTAAACAGCCTTGGATAAAACATGAGGGCCAGCAGCCTTCCTAGAGCATAGTCCAATCTGACCCCTGTCTCTGTGACAGACAAGGGTGGAGGAACAGGTGTGAGGGGGGAAGTAGCTGCCACATAAGAGATGCAAGGTGATGGGGTAGCTGTGGTGGAGAAGCACACCTGTGGAGGAGAAGACTGAGTAGCACATTTTGAGGAGAATAAGGGGAAGAAGACTGAAGAGAAGCGGTGGAAGTGGATGTGACCACAGAGTCAGATCTATTCAAGAACTGACTGAGTTCATCAGCTCTTTCCACATCACCCATAAGTGGCTGTGGCCTTTCTTTTTGTTGAAGCCAGAGATGGTATCGATTCCTCTCCACACCTCATGAATGCTGCTGTTGAATAAATAGGTTTAAATAGGTATCGTGTTTTAGGATCAGATATTAATGCTTATAGAAAAATAACATTTGTTTTATTAGCCCATCCTGCTATCCGCACACAGAGGGCAGAGGGATCTTCCGGGAATCCTGACACTACTTTTTGGAGAATTGATTATAGATGGGGGTTTCATACCTCATCTCTAATCTGGAACATAACCTGTTCTAGAGCAGGTTAGGTCTGCACCGTAAAGTACCATAGTAATGTATCCTGGTAAAAGTGAATCACTTTCATAAATCAGAAAACTCAGTGTTCAGCCTGTTGTTATCTGGGTACAGGCCTGAGGAGTTACAATAATGTTTAACATCCATTCATCCACAAAAAAAGACGAGTACCACTGTGATGCATGGAGGGGAGCTTTTCACTGTTGATCCATCTTGGTGTTTTGAAACTGGATGCGATGAGGGAGGAGCAGATCTGACCGTGAAATTGCATTCATACCCAACATACCCTTGATAAGTCTCCGTTCTGAAGCTTAGAATGACCAAAATTAAAAAAAATCTACTTAATGTTTAATTCAGAATGACCCTAAGTGAATCACTAACCCCATAAATGTCAAATTTGATTGACTTCCGTAGGACTTCTATAGTCTTTCAGCAACCACTGGTGTGGTCCTCTGTTTAAAAGAACAACACTTGTCTTCAGACCCGGAAGTTGTCTGTGATTTATAATGCCTATGACTGACATGCAAAAGATATACAGTATTGTTTAATTTATTTCTAAACAGTGCCTAGGTTGATAGTTGTGGTGTAAACAGCTACATGTTAGTCACTAACAACCAAGTGGCATGCCAGTCTGAGGTTTTAGAGTTACACACCTTATACTGAGCAGAGTTTTGAAGCTCTCAATTACACAAAACAGCATCTTAAGTCATATTCCTCTTTAATTCTTTCAAAGTGGAGATCTAACAAACACGTTGCTTTTATGTTCATTACTCAAACACTTACTACCTTCCTGTGAGCTCTTGACCATGTTAATTGTGAGTCTTTGAAGCAAGGCTTTTCAGCATAATTGGTGTTGAAACAAAAATACAAATAATTCCAATTAATGGACCAAAGCGAAGCGTCCCTTTGAGCTGTTATGAAACACTCAGTTGTTCAGCTTTTCTCTTGCCTCTCAAGACTACATAGTCATTCATTGGCTTATTTTTAGAGCTAAGCTGACATAAAGGCACCATGCAAACACATCAAAAGATCATGAAAGATTGAGTGGCTCCTTTCAGGGCTTTAAAAACACGCTCTGCCTGCCCTCCCCTTCACTCCGGAACATCGGAATATAAACAAAAGGCTTGATGAGAATGAATTATGTAACACTGATCTGTTTTCTTTTTCTCTGTGGGTGTGTTTAATCTGAGGAGGATGATTTGCTGTGTAAGGTCAGACAGGGCAAGAAGAAGCATACTGTATGGTCATAAAAAAACTGGATGTTTTGATTTCTCGGGCTTTCTATCTGATTTAGTGCTCAGTTCAGATAAAATAATTATAGTAGGTGATTTTAACATCCATGTAGATGCTGAAACGGAAAGCCTCAACACTGCATTTAATCTACTATTAGACTCAATTGTCTTTTCTCAAAATGTAAATGAAAAATGCCTGAAAATCCTCTTTTGTCTGATCATTTCTTGATTACACAGCAGTAGGGAATAAATTTCGTTACAGTAGAAGGCTTTCTGAAAGTGCTGTAGCTATGTTTGAGAATATAATTCCTCCACTGTTATCTTCAATGCCATCTGCCAACAACATGCAGAGCAGCTATCTAAACTGTACTCCCACAGAGGTCAGTTATCACATTAATAGTGTTACATGCTCACTGTGTACGACTCTGGATACTGCAGCTCCTCTGAAAAAGAAAGCCCCATATCAGAAGTGATTGACTCCCAGGTATAACTCACAAATGCACGATTTAAAGCTGATAACCTGTAAGCTGGAGAGGAAATGGTGTCTCACTAATTTAGAAGATCTCCATTTAGGCTGGAAAAAGAGTTTATTGCTCTATTTAAAAAAAGCCCCCCATAAAGCTGTGACAGCGCACTATTCATCACTGACTGAAGAAAATAAGAACAACCTCAAGTTTCATTTCAGCACTGTAGCCAGGCTGACAAAGAATCATCAAGTATTCTTTTTACCTTATCTAGGAATGACTTTATGAATTTCTGCACAAATAAAATAAAATAAAACTATCCATAAACACCCCACAAACTATTTGGTTTTTTTTTCTGAGTTAACTTCAACAGTTACTTCCTCCTTTCAATTCAACTCAATTGTATTTAAACAGCGCCAAATCACAACAAACAGTTGCCTCAAGGCGCTTTATGTTGTAAGGTAACGACCATACAATAATTACAGAGAAAACCCAAGAATCAAAATGACCCTCTATGAGCAGGCAATTGGCAAGAGTGGGAAGGAAAAACTCCCTTTTAGCAGGAAGAAACCTCTTGTAGAACCAGGCTCAGGGAGGGGCAGCCATCTGCTGTGACCAGCTGGGGTGAGGAGAGGGAGAGAGGACAAAAGACATGCTGTGGAAGAGAGACAGAAATTAATAATAGCTAATGATTAAATGCAGAGTGGTGTATAAACACAAAAGAGTGAAAAGAGGTGAGTGAAAAAGAAATACTCAGTGCATAATGGGGGCTTCCCATATTTTTCTCCTCTAATTTCCTGCTTCTAATTCAGATAAAAGTTAGGTTTTTGTATGTGGCCGTACAAATCACAGAAACATGACGTCTAATGGGATACTTACTCTGGATGGCATTACCTTGGCCTCCAGTAGTGGAGTCTTTTTTGACCAGGATATGTCGAGATAGCATGTATAGTGTAAATGTGGTTACTTGTTTTTTTTTGTTTTTTTTAAATGTGGTGACTTGTATCTAATGACCTTATGACAAACCATTAAGCTTCTTAAGACGGAAAAGGGGGACCACTGATTAAAAGTCTGCTGTTACTGAACCAAGGACAGCACACAGTTGCGTTGCACTGTGCTGGTGGTGTGCATTACTCAGGCTGTCCACGGGGTGGAAGTGTTTGTTCAAGCAACAAAGGCTGTGTGTTCATGTTTGCTGAGTGCAACAGTGAAGTTTCAGGGGGGAAAAAACCCAAACCAAACAAATAAACAAATAGTTAAAAAAACATATTATACAGTTATCGGTTGTTAAGATGACTTCACTGTCATTTGCTCCTCTGAGTTTATAATAATGACTCAGAGGTCACATGTTTTAAGTCTGTCACTGTGATATGATCACACAGCAGTGCCTCTGAGTTACTTTCTCCATCACTTCGTACTACATTCAGATTAATTACAGCTTGTTGCAGGGGATATTTATATAGCCAGAACTTGTGGCTTGAAATTTTATGATTACATTTTACCTTTTAAAACAGTAGACCCCAGTCCCCTGCGACCCTGAAAAGGATAAAAAAAAATAGAGGAGAAAATGGATGGATGGGTGGCAGGTTTCACAGTAAACCTGACTTTGTGTGACAATCAAAATCTCCAATTTGTGAATATGTACAGAGGGGACATGTACATATAACATGTTGATAGAGGGAAATAATATGCTAATAAACATGCTAATAAACATGCAAACACATTCCATACCAGATGAGTTTGTTGTTTCACACCAAGAATTACCACCTAATGGCTGTCACCCTTTTTTTTTTTTACAGCCTACTATAAACCTCTGTTCCTTCTCGTTGCTTGCAGATAAAAGTTGAGTTCTCTTGGCTCAGCTTGTGCGCTTTGCAGTGGTACTAGTTGTTGTCACTATGAAGATCACTCCAGTAAAGACAATTCCTCAAATGCCAGGCACGCTCCAGTCAAGCGCAACTACACAACAAATCCTGTGTCATGGTTCCTTTCACTTTTTTCTGTAAAATAAGCTGACTGTACAAAGAATAAGAACATATGGCTACACTGACCGTGCGCTCTTCTAATATCATCAACACACCAAATCAGGGAAGATGTTTTGGCTGAATACTGTTCCCAAGACTTGGTGAGTCATGCGAAAGCACACTGAAGTAGCTCCATCAACTTACAAAGATATGTTGTGTTAGCTTCTCAGACATGGTTTAAGCCAAGTCTTTGAGAAAAAAAATCTTTGGAGATCTCCAGTGAACAGTGACTTGGCCAAACCCCTGCTTCCAGGGCTTAAAAATCAAGTCAGTGTGGAAGTGGCAAAAACTGCAACGCCACTAACGGCTGCTCGATGTTGGCTTCAAAAGCAAGTCAATCTCCACAGACTCCCGTGCTAAATTTCAATGACATTACCATATTTAAAGCTGGCTACAAAAGCTGGTTTGGTCCCTAAAGCCAGCTGCTCCTTTCCTATAAACTGTAGTAGTGATTCTTTCTTTTAAATAATGCAGTGGATTTTTTCTTTTCGGATTTTGTTTATTTGTTTCATTCAGAGGCTAGAGTGATGGTGGCTGGGCTTTGTCATGCTGAGATCTCTTCGGTGTGCCATGGATATTTGTGCACACCTAGTTTTATTTGCACCGCAGTAAAAGTGTTTGTAAAAGAAGGATTGCATGTGTGAGTTGAGCTGATTCTTCTGGACTTCTCTTGGATCACCCACTGATAAGGACTGAAATATTATTTTGTTCTGAATGTATGAATGAATTAATGTGTGTTTTCTATTGCTAATAACTTAATTTGTTAATACCATGTCTCTGACTGTTGAAGTATAACAGACCTGAGTACCTTTTGGCTACTGGTACTTATTCTCTGGGCATCCCCTTTGGGGTGGTGTCAGGAAGGGCATCTGGTGTAAAACTCTGCCAAATCGACCCCTTTGATAAAGGAGGAGCTGAAAGTAGCTTTAATTATTCTCTGGGTGAAATTTCATTCAGTTTTTTTTTTTTCCTGCCTGTAAATGATAATACCGCACAAGACTTTTGATGAACAAAAACCTTTGAACATGCCTCCTGGTTTGTGCCTTTTCTCTGATGAGCCTACACCTGTTGACATAATGAGCTTCTGGACTCGTAGGCAAGACTACAAAGATTAATCTCCCTTCTGTCTCATATGCAGAACACCATAAAAACCCTTAATGTTTCATCTGTGTGCATACGCAGTGGACAAGCCTGTCTGTGTGTGCTTGTGTGTAGGTTAGTGCACTAGTACTTGAACACACACACACACACACACACACACACGTATGTGTGTGTGTGCGTTAAGGTTCATAAGAGTCTGATTGCCATGCAAAGGCACTCTTAAGTTTTTTTTATGAGTCTTCTGGCTCTGGGACATTATCAGTTCAGTAATCATTGCAGCCCAGACAGAATGAGAATGTCTTCCAGTTTAATGTTGTGTGTAGAATGGAGGTGATAACAGGAGTCTGGAGGGGAGGAGGCAGAGATGATGATGATGAGGAATAGTGAGGTGCTCCTGACCTTCAGCTTATAGCTTGAAAACGCGCAAGGAGGCTTGCATGTGGCCTGAATCCCAGATAAGGCTGAGCTCTACAAGCTCTTGAACCACTGCTGAGAAACATCTTTCTGTTGATGAGCTTCTGGAGAGGATCTGTGAAAGGCAAATGATGCACAAGAAACCGAGTTATTGTAAGAAATTAGGTTAAGGCAGGAAATCATAGAATGAGTTAACATATAATGCAACGATGTGAAAAATACTGCTGGTCGGTAATCAGATTTCCCCATAGTACGACTACTGTATCATGTTTTATACAACCTTAACTGGCATCTTTGCAGTGTTTACAAATTGAAGGATCTTTTTTTTCTTGCCTCCTGATTATTTTTAGGCAGAAACCATATTTCAGAGAATATCCTATCACCAGGGACTTTATTAGGTACACTTGTTCAACTGATTGTTAATGCAAATATCTAATCAGCTAATCACATGGCATCAACCCGATGCATTTAGATGTGCCTAGTCAAGACAGCCTGCTGTTTCTGCCAGATGGGCTGGTCTGAATATTTCAGAAACTGTTGATCTGCTGGGATTTTGCCACACAACCATCTTTAGGGTTTACAGAGACAAAGAGAAAACATCCAGTGAATGGCAGTGTTTTGGGTGAAAATAGAAAATGTCGAACCTTGATGATGGGCTCCAACAGACCAAAAGACCGTGCTACTCCTTTCAGCTCAGAAATAAAGATTGGAAAAATGTTGCCTGGTCTGATGAGTCTCTATTTCTGCTGCAATATTCGGATGGTCAGAATTTACTGTTAACAACATGAAGGCATGGAGCCATCCTGCCTTGAATACACAAATCAAGTTGTTGTTGTTGGTGTAATGGTGTAGGTGTCAAGGGCTGATTTGGCCACCAAAAAATGGAGGACTCAGATGCAGATGCGTCAAAGACAGCGTTACTAGTTTCAGAGTTGTTTTTTTTTCACTACAAAAAATTGCAACTGATGTGGGTCATTAGAGAGACTGGCACAGAGGACTGGATACATTAGATCAGTGCAGTAACCTGAGTACAGAGGAGTGATGGAAGAATGAGAGAACCAGACTCAGCAGGTAAGTTATGCAGATGAGTGAAAAGCTTTTGAGCCATTACAAGACTGAATGCAGGGAGACACAGAAGTCAGCACAGAAGAGTACAAAACATTGCAGTGTGATAGGGAACAGGTATGCCTGGCTGCAGAGCAGGAAACCGGAGTCCACCCTGGAGGGAGGAAGAAGGCCTGTCCATCTTATCACCTGGAGCAGGAGGAGGAACAGACACCAAAAAACCAATAACCTACGAGACTATTAGAATGGGAGATGTTGTTACTCTACTGTAGGGTAACATTAGGTAACAGTGTATTTTCTTGGCACACTCTGGGACCCTTAGTACCTGTTGAGCATTGTCTAAATAACACAGACTCTGTGAGTATTGTTGCTGACCATTTCCATCACTTTATGACCACAGTGTACAACAGGAAAACGTGGCATGTCATGAAGCCAAAAGCATCTCAAACTGGCTTCTTGAACATGACAATGAGTTCGCATTATTTAAAGTGGGGTCGAGCAGATCACCTACTAATTCAAAGGTTGGTAGTTTAATCCCTGGCTGCTCCAGTTTGCATGCCAAAGTGTCCGTTTTGTGTTGTGACCTTTTAGTAACCAAATAAATTGACAGTCAGATCTCGTAAGCTGTACTTTCTGAGCATGATCAGATTATACGATCAGATGATCGTATAAAACCATCTGTGAAGTTCAAACATGTTTAGCCCATCATTTCAAACTTTGATTGTCTAGTACTGTATCTATGACGTTACTGTTGCATTGCCTTCTGATGTCCTAAACCACAGGGGTGGGCCAAAGGTCACAGACCGTGCATGCCTTAATTGCATGTTTAAAAAAATGGAGGTGTTAAAAGGAATTTGCTTTAATGCATTATTGTCACGTTAACTTTGATATATACAGCTGATGGTCATAAAATTAGAATATCATGAAAAAGTTGATTTATTTCAGTAATTCCATTCAAAAAGTCAAACTTGTATATTATATTCATTCATTACACACAGACTGATATATTTCAAATGTTTATTTCTTTTAATTTTAATGATTATAACTGACAACTAATGAAAACCCCAAATTCAGGATCTCAGAAAATTTGAATATTGTGAAAAGGTTCAATAATGAAGACACCTGGTGCCACACTCCAATCAGCTAATTAACTCCAAACACCTGCAAAGGCCTTTAAATGGTCTCTCAGTCTAGTTCTGTAGGCTACACAATCATGGGGAAGACTGCTGACTTGACAGTTGTCCAAAAGACGACCTTTGACACCTTGCACAAGGAGGGAAAGACACAAAAGGTCATTGCTAAAGAGGCTGGCTGTTCACAGAGCTCTGTGTCCAAGCACATTAATGGTGAGGCGAAGGGAAGGAAAAGTTGTGGTAGAAAAAAGTGTCCAAGCAATAGGGATAACCACACCCTGGAGAGGATTGTGAAACAAAAGCCATTCAAAAATGTGGGGGAGATTCACAAAGAGTGGATTGCAGTCAGTGCTTCAAGAACCACCACGCACAGACGTATGCAGACATGGGTTTCAGCCACTCTTGAACAAGAGACGGCGTCAGAAGCGTCTTGCCTGGGCTAAAGACAAAAAGGACTGGACTGCTGCTGAGTGCTCCAAAGTTATGTTCTCTGATCAAAGTCAATTTGGCATTTATGATGACACACAGACTTTTTCTTATTCCTGTAATATATATACACTTTTTAAAATTTTAATAATGAAGTACAATACAAGAAAGTTTTGGCATCATTTTCTTCAGGTTAATTTTTTCAACCACTTATTTAACTCAGGATCGGCAGGCGGCACCTTTCCCAGCTCTCACTGGGCACGAGACAGGCTAACCCTAACTCTAGTCTATCATGCGGCCAACACAGAGAGACACAACAGTTCATGCTCATATTTACACCCAACCTAACATGCATGCATGTACAGTATTTGTGAGGAAGCCGGAGCACCCATAGAAAGCTCATCACAGGGAAATGGAGAACATACTGTACAGACTCCACACACAAAGGCTATAGCTGGCCCTGAAGCACTGATGTAATATTGATACTGGACCACCACTGCCCATATAATAACACTAATCAACATTAAAACACCTGCTTAATGTTATTCAGGTCCCCCTTGTGCCACAAAAACAGCTCTGCTCCATGGACAAAGGACATATAGGGTTGTTCTGTGGTTTCTGGTAGCTGAGTGAATGAGTTATGCAGTGTGGTCAGGTTCATTGAGCTGCTGTGGAAGGCTGCTGCTTTTCCTGTGGTGCTGTTCCTATTAGACGCAAAGTGACATCCACCTGAATGCCAGGACCCAGGCTTTTTTTTAAATCAGTTTGTCTATAAAATTTTGTAACAAAATAATTTATGCTATTCATTTCTCCCATTGATGTTTACCATGTAACATAAACTTTAATCAAATGCATTTATTTATTATATATTTACTTATTTATTTAAAAAAGAAACTGTCAAGACTTGATACCAACCACCTGGACGAAAGGTTATGGTAAGCTAGTAGGTAAAATGAAGCTAGCTTTAACCTCAGAGACAAAGAAAAAAGAAAGAAATTCTAGCTAGGTGCTTGAATTCTTTAACAATGAACACTTTCAGAACCAAACCACAGGAATTTTAAAAGCTGGGCATGCTTACTGTGATAGCACCTACTGGTTTCTGAAGTCCTGCTTTGTAGCCCTAAGATGAGCATTTCCACCATGACTATCATGGTTTAAAAAGCAACAACAACAAAATGGATATGATGACTTCAATGGACTGTACTTGATCATTTGCTAACAGTATGTCAATCATAAACTGTCATCCAATGAGCATCATTTATTAAAACATAGTATGACCAAGATTTACAAAGTAGACTTAGTCCTTTATACAATATTCCCTGAAATGAGTGACCAAACTCATAAACACACTTCTACACTGGATGTGTGCATTTTTTTTCTTACAACCACAACTATCAGAGTCTGGTAACTTTCAGCACAAATGGCTTCTTTTTTCTGACCCAGAAACTACGTCCATATTTTATATTCTGAACCAAATGCAGAATGATCCTTGCAAAGAACTTTTAGATAAAACCAGTTCCCAATTAGACCTGTGAGGTCTAAGTCATTATCACTGATGACCTGAACCCCTCCCCAACTGTAACCCTGAGCATGATATTGTCATGGTCCTGGGCCTGTGGCCCAGTGTTTTGAGTTATGTTTCCCTGTTTTGGTTCCTTGGTTTCTCTGGTCCCTGGTGTTTCCCCCCTGTGATGTTCCTGGTCCTGTCTCTTCCTGTTTTATTTTGATAGTCCTGTGTTCCCTATGTCTTGTGTTTGGCTTTGCTTCCCCCTGTGGTTTGCCTTATTTGCTGCACCTGCTGTGCCCTCCTGTGTCCTATTCCCTCATCAGTCCTCGTGTGTATTTAAGCCCTCTGTTTTCTTCTGTTCTTTGTCGTGTCATTCGTAGTGGTAGTTCCTCACTGTGGTCCCTGTGTCTTTCCTGCGTGCTTCCTAGTTTCCCTGGTCTCCTCCCAACCCGTGCATTTCCCGGGGGGAGTTCATGTGTGTTTTTGTTCCCCCTTCAGTTTAATAAACCTGTGTTCCCGGAGTTCTGCATTTGGGGTCCTGCCTCCTTCCTTGCCGCACCACAGCTCCTCCCGCCGTGACAGATATTGTGAGATTGTTGTTTTTAAATTGTTCTCCAAAGTCTTGTCAGTCAGGGAACAAGTAAGTAATCATTCTGACACATAAATAAATATTCACAGTTTTTTTGAGTGGGAATCTTCAAAACAAAGGATCAGAGGTAAGGTCAACACCAATGATGACTTAGGCTTCATAGGGTTCAGAATATATAGTAGCAGATTTTGCTCTGACACACTGAAAACATAACACTCCTCAACTCACATATTTTATTCATCTTTGTACTTCTGCATGTGTGTCTGGCTTTTTCAACATCCTATGAAACACACAGAGCCTTTGACTGATGAACAACCTGGAAATGTCACACCACCACCGTCAACGAAAAACAGACCAGAGGGATACAGCAAGATTCTGTGTGGCATCAGATCCATCTCCTGTAGATTTACATTGAATGACCTGAATGAGTCAATCTGATGGGCTGTTGGTGAACTAGTGCGTGAAGGTGTGTTGCCACGTGGGGCAGCTTTTTAGATCAATAGCTGGAGGTAAAAAAAAACAAAACAAGAAAGGATAAATTTTTTTTAGACCGGTTATGTGTTTTAGATTACAATATCTGGTGGTGTAGGTTTGGATGGATGGATGATTTTATGTGCTAAAGGGGTTCGTAACAAGGTTTCAACAGAAGCTTATTGAATAGTTTTCATATTAAGGTCAAAGTCGAGAATCATGGATTGCTTGCGTAAGCGTGTGTGTGCTTATGTCTAAATAGGCCAGGAGACGACTCCCTGGTCTGCAGAGAGAAGGCCAACGAAGGTGACCTAATATCAAAGAATAAAGCACAAATTGATTTTAGAGAATGGATTTCTGGAAGGACATTTGTGTCAGACAGAGGCAGCTGGATGGGAGACCAGAACACCTAAAATGGCAGGTGCCAAACATAAATGCAAAACCAGGCTTTTAAACCTGACTGGAATTTCTCCCAAACCATTGTCTTTAAGGATGTGACCTTTCTAAACCCATTAGGGTTTGAAGGGGATGAAAAAACACAACAAAACAAAAACCCCAAAACAAAACAAAACAAACAAACAAAAAAAAATAGGGCAGTATGTGGGTGTCAGCACCACTCTGGGTTTGAACATGCTTGTTGGTTGAGGGCTGGGGCTTTTCTTTGTAGAGTAGTTTGCATGTTGGGCCAGTTCACTGTTATATTTATGTATTTGCCTTAAAAAATCTATTGATTGACTCCAGACTGTACACAACTCAGCTGCCAGGCTTTCAACTAAAACTGCTAGAACTAGAACTGAGAATGGAATCATGCATATTTTAAAATAGATTTCAAGATTTTATTGATTACTTTCAAGGCCCTTGCTCCCAGCTACATCTCTAGTCTTTTAGTTCAGTACATGATGGTAGATGGTAGCTAAAGGGGACAGAGTGTTTGCATTAGGAATGGACTGCAATGCTCTGTCAGAGAAAATCAGGATGGCTGCGGCAATGACCTTCTTTAAACCTCATCTTAAAATATTCTCTTTGTGGGTTTATATTCCTTTTAATCTTTCTTGAGAAATTAACCACTCACATTCAAAACCCTGGCCAGGATTAACAACATAGTGCCTCCACCCTGGGTTTGAACCACAAACCTTTTTACGAGGCTACAGAGTTACCCACTGCACCACTGGGGCTCCTCTAAAGCTGCTCAATAGTTTATACGTTCCAATTTGGGAAATGCCTTCAGCATTTATTAAGCATGGTGTCCTTAAAGTAAGTTTTTTTTCTAATGATCTGAGCAGCATACACAGGAGAATCACTGATGTGGAGCCCCTCAGCACACCAGCCATTCAATTAATGGCTCAGGGGCCTCAGTAAAAGGGCCTGTGTTATTCATTCGTCTTCCTGCAGTTGACTGACCCTTAAAGTGCTGAGAGAGCTGGAAGGCAGCGCAAAAGTGCCTGACTGCAAAGGCGTGCTGCTAATGAAGAGTAGGAAGGAGATATCTATAAAGTGCACAATGACATGAGGGAGGGGAAAGAGCAAATACGGCCAATCCCAGAGGATGTACAGTACAGATGACACCTATGTCCCCCACTCCCCACCTCCAAAAACCTCCCTGCCACCATGGAAGCTTCATTAGTATTCTGGTAAAGCTTTCCTTCAATATTCAGTAGTTGCAAACAGAGGCTGTACACGACTGTTGTTTTCTGTGACCGGAGTGCATCCGCTCATAGAGGATTAAGTGGCATGCCACGGCAGACAGCTGAAGGTAGATCAGGGTTGGCAGAACAGTAACAGAGCAGTTTGTTATCTGCTGACCACCACTGTGAGCTCTGCAAATGGTGAAGTACAAGCAAGAAGGGATTTAAAGTGACTGCAGCAGAAGAAGAGGGAGGGAGATGTGAGAAAAACAGAGAAATCTCACCAAAAGGATTGCATCTCTCAAGTTATTAATAAAAAGAAAGCTTAGGTTTAACCTCTTCACATTCACCAGGTCAAAGCATCCTGTCTTGGGTTAAGATTGGGTTTTGTTTTATGCCTTTGGCTTATGGCCATACCACCCCCAATGTGCCTTGTTTGATCTCGGAAACTAAGAAGTGTCAGGTCTGGTTAGTACTTGGATGGGAGATCACCTGGCGATACCAGGTGCTGTAAGCTCGGGGTGGCTGTGGCTCACGAGGTAAAGCAGGTCATCTACCAATCAGAAGGTTGGTGGTCCAATTCCTGGCAGCTCCAGTCTGCATGCCAAAGTATCCTTAGGCAAGACACTGAACCCCAAGTTGCTCTCTGATGCAACCGGAGAATGAATGTATGTGAATGTTAGACAGAAAGCACTTTGAAGTAGGAAACAGTGCTTGTATGTGTGAATGGATAAATGCAAATGTGTTGTATAAAGCTCAGTTAGAGTAGAAAAGTGTTATAAAAGAAACTAGTCCATTTACCACGCCTTGATTATGCTTTCTGTCTTCGTTTGGATTTGAGTGAAGCAAATGTCATCATCAGATGGTGAGCACAAATGTCCATGTACCCACTTTTTTCTTTTTTTTGACAATGTGGACTCGTCCACTAACAACTTACATCACAATGCACCAACTTTGCAGCAGACTTCAAAGATGTATGACAAGATTGAGTGCTCACCTATTGTGTCTCCAGCTGTCCATCTTTGTTTCTGCATCCGAGTAAAATCAATGCTTTTGCTACATGATAAATATGCAAAGTTTCAGAAACTAGATGATGTCACATTTCAAATAAAGTCTCATATATACAGACCCTACAATAATGGAGAGAATACACTAACAATCAGACAAGCCCCAAAGAGCAAGCATTTGGTGACAGTGGGAAGGAAAAACTCCCTTTTAACAGGAAGAAACCTCCGGCAGAACCATTCTCAGGGAGGGGCAGTCATCTGCCGTGACTGGTTGGGGGTCAGAGGTTAATAAGATCTAATGATTAAATGCAGAGTGGGGCATAAACAGAGTGAAAAGAAAAACTATGTGCTACACCTCATTCATTGCCAAAACTGAACAGTTTAAGCGACCATATTAGTGACTATAAGGTAACAGACATCAGGTGAACAACAGGTGAACAGTCTTTCACTGACAAACACACAAACACACACCCTATGAATAAAAGGATGAAGACAGGAGACAAACTAGTGTCTCTGGAATTTAAAGTCAAACCAACAGGCAGAAACACCCTCCTGTTTTGGTTGACAGAAGTGTAATGCTCCCTACACATATTCACTTCAGACAGCACTTCTGTGTTGCCAAGATGAAACTATAGTGAATGATATTTTTATGCTTTAATGTGAAAACAAGGACAACAGAGATATTGTAATACAGCTCGCTTCAACTATAAATAAATGTGAAAATCTTTCCTGAAACTTTGAATATAGTTTTCAATCACAACCACTGCTATTTCATGTCATCAAAAGTGTAACTGTAATTAATGGAAAATATGTGGGAGGAAAGAAATGAGATTAATTACGGCTAAAGCTTCTAGAAAATGTGTCAGCTCAGCCCAAAGGACTGCCAGGAAGAGGATACAGAAGTAGCTCAGCCTGCGGGCTGCACTTCTATACACATACACAATGCACATATCTATGCACAAAGACAGAATACATGCAGGCAGCTAGCTGAAAAGGTTAAATCTCTTCTCAAAAAGCTACTTTTAAATTCTGCTTATTCACAGAAGTAAATACAAGGACATGCCCAAGCGGAATACCAAGGTAAGTTATTTGATCCATTAGTCATGTACAGCAACCTATCCTGCATCAGTGGGTATGGTCAACCTAACTTTTATTATTTATTCATGCACTAAGAAATGCAAGCTTTATAAAAATGTATTTTGTATTTGGGGCTCCCACCAAAGCCATGCTCTGACTTACAGTTTTACAGAAATAGAACCAGATCTACACAAAAATGCTTCATCTCCAAATTTCATGAAATTCACCCTGGTAGTTTTTGTGTAATCTGGACAAACTGACCAAAACCAGACAAAATAGTACGGTGGAAATGCCTCAGCCAAGAATCCATCTTGTCTCAGATGCACATTAATCTCTTAACACCAACAAGGTTAGCAGCGACTGTTTAATGATAGGTTTAGGTTCACATCCAAGATTACGACTGAATGAAAAATATTTTATTTGTCACAAAATATCAAATCACAGAAAGGAAAATGTCTGAACAGTCTTTTTGGTCCTAGAATCGAATGATTTTCTTTGGACCTCAGAGCAAATAGGAAACTAGAAGATGATACCTTTCAAATTAAGTCTCATATATTCATTTTGCCATTAAAGGTTTATATTAAAAGCTTTTTCACTTGGATGTCCCAAGCAGAGCAAAAGACTAATATAAAATATGGTGTGTATTACCTTAACCCAGTGCAACAGACTGACTGTGAATCAAGTGTGCAGAATACCCTTTGATGAGGGATCAAAACAAGATCAATGATCAAATACAAACTGCATTCACTTTATTATACTTTTTTTTTTCTGGAGCCACATGTCCTGAATAAGCTTGAATAAGTCCTCTAAAGCAATGATGATAATGATAATAATAGCAGTAATAATAACAATACTAACTAGGCACTAATACTACTTGGTTCTTCTCCTTTAACACTGACTTTCTTCAACACTAATTTTCTAAGCTGCCAAGTTGAGAAGTCCTGTCAGAGGAAAGAAGAGAGAGTTCCTGAAATACTTTGGTTTCTAATTTTTTTGTGCAACTTCAACATGGAAAACCAGAACATGACACATATCCTTGGCTTTTTACTGCTAAATACAGAGTAGACAGGTGATCTATACCTGAATAGTAAATGAGTGAAACCTAGTATCTTTGAATTCGGTAAAAATCCCTAGAATTACCCTGCACTTCTCATTGTGCAGTAGATTAATAATTGTGTGACTGTAAGGTCAAATGCCACTTCTTTTAGCGCTGACGAATATGATACAGGAGGCCAACAAGCAGATAAATAAGTGAGAGTCCTTTAGTGTTCGCTCTCCTAAGTGGATTTGAATTTATTTTGGCAATTATTTGTGTTTTGTACATCTTTTTTTTGAACTACGCCACTGGGAAGCATGGACTTTGGACAAATGAGTCATGTGTGGAAAACTGAAAATGTTGTTCAAGGAGAGCCAGCAGAATGAACTTCTGAAGTGGTTTGTGACTAAGATAAATCTGCATTTACTGGAGATTCAACTGCTCCATCCAAGTGGAGCAACAAGGAAACTCAAGGTTAGGCAGTTCCTTGCTATATTTCAAATGAAGTCTTAAACTATTCAGTGAAGTATTTTTTTTCTGTTAAAAGCTGAAATTCTGAAAAGAGGTGGACATCCATACCCCTAACCCTGGCAATCCATGTAGGTATGTTAAAAGCAAGGTTATCAAGTCAATTCCATAATATTTTACCTTGACAGTACACAGAAACATGGGTCATGATAAAGAATAGTGAATCTAACTTAAGAGAAGTGAAGGTTCTTGAGTTCTTGCCTGGAAGAAGCTCTACAGAGGTGATATTTGCTGTGAGAGAAGCTGATGGAGAAGATCTGATAGATTTGAAGATATAATAATTCCTACTGATATTACAGTAGGTTTGTTAGTGTACACAAGAAAATTGACAATTATAAAGCTGTCAAAGTTCCCTGTGTCACTCATTCCCATTGACTTAAAAGTTGCAGATCCTGTGCTGCCTCATAGAGGGAGTCAGTCCGCCTGCAGCACACTTCCATGCTACCAGATTAATACAAATACTATTTTGGTCTTTAGAGCTAATTTGCCCTCTTATAACAATGTATGGGGATTGAGTTTCCTTTATAACCATTTGGATATTGTGAGGGCTTAAAGTTAGGGGTGAAGCTGCTCTGATTTGCAGGTGTGCTGACACACACCCAGCTTTAGCCAGTTGCTGTTAGCAGTCTCTGCTAATTGGGATCCCTAAAGTGGACGTCTCCACTGTGTCTGCGCTGTTGGAATATTTTTAATGGAATTAGCTGATGTGTTTTTTTTTTATTACTGTTACTTAGCACTAATTAACAGATATTATCTCTGTGTCTGTACATCACTTTTGTACAGTTTATAGATCCAACTTCTTCATTTCTAACTCCAAAAAACCAACTTGGTGGTGGCCAAAAATGCTAAAGTTGAGGCTCCAAAAACAACGGATGACATCACAATGGCTAAATTCCATTTTTTAATATACAGTTTATGGTTGCTAGCTTAACACTGTTCTCAGCCATAAAAGCACATTGCACTTACACAGTAATCATGGATCAAATACAAAATGACTGCAGTAACATTAACAACAGCTCTAACTCAACAACTTTATCCCTGTGAGTCTTTGCACCCTATGGAGCAGAACTGTCCATAAACAAAGTGCTACCACTCATTGCTTGAATCATTTGCTTTCTCCACTATCTATTTAATGAAAGAGGACAGCTGATGTGCAGCAGCAATTTTAGCCAGCATTTTTTTTCAGCATCTTCACTAAGTCGTCCAAGCACATTTTTGTGCAAGACACATTCAAACAGCAGTTTATTTTATGCCCATACCTGCTGTCCACCATGCACACACTCACAATCTGCGTTTCCGTAGCTTTGCTCAAGGGCATTTCAACATGTGAACTGGAGGAGCCACGGATTGAGCTATTGACCTTCTGGTTTTTAGATGACTCAGTCCTGAGCCACCCAAATTTTTGTTTATTTAAATGACCTTCTGGGGTTTTCAAATTTAGCTGGTTATTTATGAAAACCACAGAAATTCCACAGATGAGATCAGTGGAATAATAATAATAACATGAAGCTAAAACGAAAAAAATCTGAAAAATGCTAAACTACTTCATAACGTCAGAGTTCATGATGCTTCTCTGTTGGATTGTTATATCAAGCAACTCTATACAAATATCCATCGTTCATATAAAACAATTTTTTATGAGCCTCAAGCCAGATACCACCAAAGCAAAAATATAATTCCTGCAATACGTTATGTTGCATATATTGATGTACTGTGTACAAACTTTGTGCTCTCCAAGATGTGTTTTTACACCAAAGGCAGTAAAAATTAAAACATTTTTTCTAAAATCATGACGTGTGTAGGAGCCAAAGGAATTGCTAATTCAGCTGTGAGAACAACACAAAGCTGTTCACCAAATTCGGGGGGGGGGCGCTCATCATACCTACTTTAATTGTCCTGAATATTGTGCTTAAATTTTTATTGCACACTTTCTGTGATGTAACTTTAATGAAACATGGCACAGAACACATCAGCTGTAAATCCCAAACAACAACAAAAAGAGCCCTGACTTCCCTGTTCTGTCCCTGGCTTCTTTGTAATCTCCGGACACAACTGTTGAACTCATAACGTTGATTTATGTGGATAAGTGTGCGAAATTAAATTGGATTACTTGTTTGAGCTTTAAACTTGCCCTGCTTTTCATTTACATACACAGATCCCTAATGGTTTGCAGTTAGAAACGAGAAGCTGTTACAAAGTAATTTTCTGGCTTCAACTGCTTTCAGAATATTTTTGAAAGGCGCCGTTTCATTGATACATTGCTCAGCTGAGTTTACAGGAACAGCATTTCTGTTTGGAAACTCCCAGCGCAAACAGTGAAGTCAGACAGCAATAATAATAATAAAAAATAATCTCAGAAAGGCTGATGAGCACAGTGTGGTGTGAAGAGTCGGCACCCTCCCACTGCTTCTTTCTCAACAGTCACGACTATCTCATAGCCCGAGCCACCTCTGCTAAAGGTCATTCTGTTTTGTCAGCCTGAGTGCAAGAAAGAATTTGAAAAAAAAGAGATAGGAAGCAGGGAAACAGCAGGATAAAATGTGAGGAGTACCAAAAAAAAAAAAGAAGCAAAAATTGCAAAACGTGAAGCTGGTTTTAGAGCTAAAATTCAGTCCAGTCTGAAAACATACACATGATACACTCACCCCCATGCCGGGTCAAGCGACACAATATTTTAGTCTGTTACAATGGTCACTGTGTCAGACTGTCGACTGTGCTTTTTCATGACCGAGAGATATGACAGACTACATGTTGTTCACCAGTCAATCATGCTCGCCACCTTTCAAAACATGAAGAAAGGAGGTGAAGGCTTTCAGTTCACTGCTTCACTGGCAGCATTATTGCCATTTTCCTGGTGTTGGTCAGCCTCACAGAAGTGACAGAACCCCCAAGAATTCTTCCATGCTTGTTTGTCATAAATTCAGTAAGGTGCCAGGACACTTTAAATGCCTCATTTCTGAATATCCTCAACGATTAATGGCTGGCTAAGAACTGGAGTGTTTCCACTTAAAAGCTGTTAAAAAAAAAAGGATCTGTAGTTTCACTTACCACCTGTGGTAACAGCATGCAGAGCTGAGGTCTTCCAGGTCAGCTCACAGCACGACAGAACCTCAACCTGTCAAAAACCACTCCTGCAGGGAGTTTTAGTTCTTTTTCTTTTGAACAGACTCTAATCTTGGTGCCAAACTGCTCTGATAAGTCACCTCTTTGACGAATGCACTAATAGATTCGATTAGATTAGATTTATTGTCATTGCATATGTCACAAGTACAGTGCAACGAAATCGCAGACACAGTGGTTCTGGGAGAGGTCTGGATCAGGGCAGGTCACACTCTGATAATGATAATTATGATGCAGTAGAGGTAAATAAAAACTTGACCAGCTGTGACTGCTGCTTGGTAATCAATATTTTACTATAAATAACTCTGTGCAAATGACTGAACGCAACATGGTAGCTCAGGTTTATGACATTTTCCAATGGGAGGCTCTTTGAATCATTTGATATCAACATGAAGAAGTTGGTTAAATCTCAGAAAAGGAAATCTTGAAATGATCCCTTAAAATGATCCATACATCCTCCACTGCTGGCATAGTTTGATGCATTTCAAAATACTTTCAAACTATAGTGTCACTCAAACCATTGCTTTGTGTCTTTGTTTTAAAAACAGTGTTCACAAATAAAACATATGAAATGTCAGTACAAGAAAAAAAAGGAAAGAAGGAAAACAAGGTGTATATGTGTAATTGGTGTCAACAGTGGTTTGGCAAATATGAGCTGCCAAGAGCCTTAAGATGGAGCAAAATTTTATGCAATTTCATTTGAAATGTGAAGTATCAGCACCAGTTTACAGTTGCGGACTATCCCGAAGCAATCAGTATTAGGGCATTAGTTGTCTTCTCTAATCTGCCCAAGCCAATATGTACATTTTCTAATGGTAGTGATGCTGATGTGTTAAGATACATTCATTTACACCCATATTTATAGAATGCTTGCCAATTTGGAACACCCAGCTACAGTGCTGTGCAAAAGACTTGAGCCAAACCTCATTTCTTTGTACTTTGCTTCAAAGGAGCCAGACTTCTTAAAGTGCTCTTGAACGATAGTTGTCCAGACTCTTTGAAGTTTTTCTTTGGGCATTGGCTCCTTTTTCACACATTTTCGAAGGAATTTTTTTTTTTTTGTTATGCCACTTAACACTGATCTAACACTGATCTATGAATCACTCAAGGATAAAAAGGTACCTAACTCAAGGGATGACCCAACTTAGCAAAGAACCAAGTTTAGATTAAATAGTATCTTCAGGAATTTTGTTACTAGCAGCCTGTCACAAAAACACATTATTTGTTCCCATTTGTTTAGTTCAATTTAAGAAAAAAATGCCAAAGATACCACAGTTTGACAGGCATAAAGTATTATTTTTGCACCAACATAATGATGCCCAAAGAGCTATTAGCTAAAAACTTCCTGTCCACAAAAAAAAAAAAAAAGACAAGTGAAGAAGAAGTCAACAGTATCTCAAAGTCATGTTCTTAAGAAATTGGAAAAAAATCCAGCAAAGACTTGACACAGATCTTGAGAGATACATTTGGCCCTTCAGTTGCCCAATCTACTGCCACATTAGAAATGGTGTCAGTGAAAGCATGGCTCAAGAAGCCAATTCTTAACTAAGGCAAACAGGGAGAAAAGGCTGAGGTATGCTAACTTACAAAAGAACTAGACTGAAAAACAGAAATCTTGCCTAAGAGAGTTCAGGCTACACTGAAGAATAAAGGTGGTCATACCAAATACTGCTTATCAGAATTTTGCACACTCTGTTTTAGCCTCATACATGTCACGGCTGGGTGCTGCAGGCAGGGCAGGGAGGACCTCAAAGCAGGACACAGGCAAGAGCGGATATGTGCATAACACTTTTATTTAAATCACTGGAAATGACAGGTGCTGGACAGGGGCCAGCTACACAAAACTAAACTCAAAAACTTAGAAACACTCAGCACGTACGTTAACTTAAATGTAAAAGACTCAGGACCCGACAAAGGACAAAGACCAGGACAGACAATAAATACACGAGGGGAAATGAGGGGAGTGACAACAGGTGGGGAAACAGCTGAACACAAACAGGCAGACGAGGCAGGGGGAAGCAAAACTAAATACAACACACAAGAAACAAGATACTAACAAAATAAAACAGGAAGTGGAACTGAGGATCTAAACAATAAGAAACCATAAAACCTGAATCGGGGCACCCGGCCCACAACCATGACAATATATTGTATTTCCATGTATGTTTGCACATTTCAATAAATTGCTGCACCGATTTCCTACTTTCCTAGCAAAATAGAATAGATCATATATGAAGATAATATATAAAATATAGTCAGTCTGTGTTTATCAAAATACAGTGTCATTATATTTTTATAAGTTTATCCATTTGTCATCAGGAAGCAGTGCTGTGCTGGAGTCAAAAAAAAAGAAAAGAAAAAAATGCTGCTTTCCACTATGGTTCAGTGTAATGGTCTAGTGACTGTTTGCCTCTAGGGGAATGGAAAGCATTCATTCTTCTCTGCTGGCACTATCAGCATGTTGGGTGTGGAAAACCCTTTCTGCCTTATCTGTCAGTTGTTCGCTCAAACCCGATAGGCCCCAGGAGGCTTTCCTGTCACACACACTAACCCCACCTCCCACACTTCAAAACTCCTGCCTGCTTTGCCAAAATTAAAAACACCCTGATTAGGCAAATGAGAAGTGCAATCACAAAAGCAAATTAGAGATTGGACACAGCTGGAAGGAAAGCCAGAGAGGATACTTCAATTACACCTCCTGAGGAGGACTTTTTCTGTACACAGTTTATAAACATCTCATTCAGTCTCATGTTTAGTATAATTAGTGACATATGTATAGATAGATAGATAGATAGATAGATAGATAGATAGATAGAAAAAGAGTGGGAGCCAGAGATTAATAATAACTAATAATTAAATGCAGAATGGTGTATAAACACAGAGAGAGTGAAAAGGAGTGAGTGAAGAAAAAACACTCAGTGCATCATAGTGGAAGCTGGTTCCACAACAGAGAGGCCTGAAAGCTGAAGGCTCTGCCTCCTATTCTACTTTTTAATACCCTAGGAACCACAAGTAAGGCAGCAGTCTGAGGAAACATGCTCTATTGGTGTGATATGAGGTTTTTAAGATAAGATGGGGTTTTAGTCACAACTTTGTATGTAAAAAGAAGGATTTTAAATGCAATTCTGGATTTAACAGGGAGCCAATGATGAGAAGCCAATCAGTGTCATGATTAGTCTAGTACAGCAGACTCAGGTGCAGACTGAGTACAAGTTTACAAGTTTATTTACACCATAGAAAAGCAAATGTTGTAGACAGGAACAGTCTTTCCAGTTGAGGGCCAGGTTCCAGGCAGGACAAACTCCAAAGAGGAATTCTCTCCACAAAGGAAAATCTCTCTCTCTCTCTTTCTCTTGCTCAGACTCACTGAGGTTTCCTGTGCAGAAGAGAACAAACTGTGAGGCAAAGGCAGACACTGGAGAAGGTAAGAATCACAGAATGGACTCAACACTAATTGTTGCCAGCGGCAACTGAAGGTGTTCCTTTTTCTTACAAATGTCTCAATAATTAGCTGATTATCTGCAGGTGAGTGGGTCAAAATGGCGGGACAGAGGCAGAGTCCGCCCCCTGAAATACAAGGCGAGGATCACTCTGAGCAAGATGTTTCTAATTTTTAAATTAGTTTTTTTTAATATGTGCACTGAAGGCCATAATCTGGTCAAAAAATAACTCCAAGATTCCTTACAGTATTACTGGAGGCCAAGGTGATACTATCCAGAGTAAGTATGGTAAATAACACTTTTCTACTCTTCTGAGCACTCAAAGCTTATACAACATATTTACATTCACCCATTCACACAAGCACTTCCATGGTTAACTAAGCTAAGTGCTTTTATTATCTAACATTCACACTCCAACGGTTGCGTCGGAGAGCAACTTGGGGTTAAATATCTTTCCCAAGGATACTTTGGCATGCAGCCTGGGGTAGCCAGGAATCAAACTGGTGACCTTCCGATCAGCGGGTGACCTGCTCTACCTCCTGGGCTACAGCCACGCCCTGGTTATCTGGTTAGACACCATGTTTCTAAGATTTGTAGGGCTGAGCACAATAACTTCAGTTTTATCTGAATTTAGAAGCAAGAAAGAAGAAGAAGTCATCCAGGCCTTTATGTCTTGAAAACATTCCTGCAGTTTAACTAATTGGTGTGTTCATCTGGCTTCATGGATAGATAAAACTGGATATCATCTGCAAAGCAATGACAATGTATGCTCTGTCTTCTAATAATACTGCCTAAGGGAAGCATGTATAACGTAAAGAATTTGTGCTAGCATGGAACCCTGTCGTAATTAAACATAGCGTGTGTGAAGAAGACTCCCCATTTACATGAACAAACTGGAGTCTATTAGATAGATACGATTCAAACCACCGTAGCACAGTACCTTTAATACCTTTGGTGTGCTCTCTCTAATAAAATATTGTGGTCAGCAGTATCAAATTCTGCACTGAGGTCTAGCAGGACAAGCACAGAGATGAGTCTGCTATCAGAGGCCATAAGAAGATCATTTGTGACCTTCACTAATGCTGTTTCTTTACTGTGATGAATTCTGAATCCTGACTGAAACTCTTTAAATAAACCATTCCTCTGCAGATGATCAGTTAGCTGTTTTACAACTACTCTTTCAAGGATTTTTAAGAGAAAATGAAGGTTGGAGATTGGTTTATAATTAGCTAAGACAGCTGGATTAATGGTAGGGCTTCTTTGAGCTGTCTTGTAGGAATGGGGTCTAATAGACATGTTGGTGGCTTGGAGGAAGTAAGTATTGAAAGTAACTCAGAAAGATCAATCAGAGAGAAAGAGTCTAAATAAATATCAGTACTAGTCTGTGAGATGGTTATGAATAATTATTTTTTCAAATGGTTAAAATTTTATTTGTGAAGAAATTCATGAAGTCATTACTAATAAAAGTTAAAGGAATACTCTACTCAACAGAGCTCTGACTCTTAGTCTTCTTAGAAAAAAAACCTGGGCTTGTTCTTATTTTCTTCATTCAGTGATTTTTATTTTTGGGCAACTGACTCTTTTCTTTTTCAAGGCTAAATGGAGATCAACATTAGAAAAATTCTATTTACCAAGGTGATGGAAAGGCTGAGAAGTCGAGAAAGAAAGGATATCCTCATAATCCCAAACATTTGAGCTCATCTGTGAAACATAGTGGAGGTAATGTCATGACTCCGGCTTGCATGGCTTCTTCTGGGACGGGGTTCTTAATCTTCATTGATGATGTCATGCAAGATGACATGTACATGTATATGATGGCAGTACAATGAAGTCAGAAGTCTACATAAACATTGTTTCTGTCAATTTAATTAAAGTTGCAACCAAACTGATTAGGAGATCCTTCATCATGCAGCAAGATAATGACCCAAAACACACCTGATACTGTTTCACCATAATGCACAGTGCCACATTTGGCAAAAGTGCAGCATATCAGCACAAACACCTCATACTAGTTGTCAGCATGGTGGTGAAGGGATGATGATTTGGGCCTTTTTTGCAGCCACAGGACCTGAGGACCTTGCAGTCACTGAGTTGACCATGAAAATGAAAATGATCAAAATATTCTACAGTCAAGCATGTCTGTCTTTCCGACAGCTAAAGCTTGGCCTAAACTGGGTCCTGAAAGCGGATAATGATCCCAAGCACAGCAGCAAATCTGGCAACATGCACGTTCAGCATACTTACAGCCTTAAGGCCGTTACACACCAGACACATTACATAAAAACAACACGAAAGTCCAAATCTTTCAGATGCGAACTTGTCGTGTAACCTACATACACACCGAATGTGTTGTGTTTTTGTGAATAAATCGTTCTCATGAAATGCACTGTGAAATAAATGCAGTCAACATCAAGCGATGTAATGAGGTCCTGATGTTTATAAACAAGAAAAGGAAGAAGCAGATTCTGAGTTCATTCAATTCTCATGAGAAAGCAGCAGCAGGGAGAGTTTCATGGTATGATCCCAGAGTTGAAGCTGCATCACAGCTGCTTTCACACATATTTCAGGATGTCAGACAGTTTGAGCTCTTCTTGGGATCACATCTGAGGAGGCAGCAAGGAGGCGAAAGTCAGAAAAATCAACTTGATCCAAAAAAATATATGACGCAAATTCGTCCTGTGAAATGATGCAGCTGGGGTGAACCTTTAGTCACGGTATTCAGAGACTTAGTCATGGTACTTACATGTAGGTACAGGGTGCTTAAACACTTAAGGTCTTTACACACCAGACACGTGTTTCCAATGTGTCTCCAAACAGATCTGACCAATCAGAGTGCTGCATTTGGCACCGTGAGGGCCGTGACCTTGTACCGATGCACGGAAAGTATTTAGACCCCTTTAAATTTTCCACTCTTTGTTTCATTGCAGCCATTTGCTAAAATCAAAAAAGTTCATTTTATTTCTCATTAATGTACACTCAGCACCCCATCTTGACAGAAAAAAACAGAAATGTAGAAAATTTTGCAAATGTATTAAAAAGAAAAACTGAAATATCACATGGTCATAAGTATTCAGACCCTTTGCTGTGACACTCATATTTAACTCCCATGCTGTCCATTTCTTCTGATCCTCCTTGAGATGGTTCTACTCCTTCATTGGAGTCCAGCTGTGTTTAATTAAACTGATGGGACTTGATTAGGAAAGGCACACACCTGTCATATAAGAGCTCACAGCTCACAGTGCTGTCAGAGCAAATGAGAATCATGAGGTTGAAGGAACTGCCCAAGGAGCTCAGAGACAGAATTGTGGCAAGGCACAGATCTGGCCAAGGTTACAAAAGAATTTCTGCAGCACTCAAGGTTCCTAAGAGCACAGTGGCCTCCATGATCCTTAAATGGAAGAAGTTTGGGACGACCAGAACTCTTCCTAGACCTGGCCGTCCAGCCAAACTGAGCAATCATGGGAGAAGAACCTTGGTGAGAGAGGTAAAGAAGAACCCAAAGATCACTGTGGCTGAGCTCCAGAGATGCAGTAGGGAGATGGGAGAAAGTTCCACAAAGTCAACTATCACTGCAGCCCTCCACCAGTCAGGGCTTTATGGCAGAGCGGCCCGACGGAAGCCTCTCCCAGTGCAAGACATATGAAAGCCCGCATAGAGTTTGCCAAAAAACAAATGAAGGACTCCCAGACTATGAGAAATAAGATTCTCTGGTCTGATGAGATGAAGATTGAACTTTTTGGTGTTAATTCTAAGCGGTATGTGTGGAGAAAACCAGGCACTGCTCATCACCTGCCCAATACAATCCCAACAGTGAAACATGGTGGTGGCAGCATCATGCTATGGGGTGTTTTTCAGCTGCAGGGACAGGACGACTGGTTGCAAATGAAGGAAAGATGAATGCGGCCAAGTACAGAGAGATCCTGGAAGAAAA